>CM061546.1:138697575-138702575 GCA_030864215.1 Capsicum pubescens | reverse complement strand
GTAATAAAAATAACAACAACAATAGCAAAAATAATAACAACAACAACATCAACAACAAAAGCAACAACAATAATAACAATAATAACAGCAGCAACAACAACAGCAGTAACAATAACAATAACGACAACAACAACAATAACAACTGGAACTACAACAACAATAATAATAACAAAATCAACAACACTAACATTCTCAACAACAACAACAACAACAATAAAAACACCAGCAACAACACCACCACCACCTCCTCCACCACCACCACCACAAACAATAACAGCAACAACAATAACAATAACAATAACAATAAAAATAACAGAAGCAATAACAACAACGACGATAACATCCACAACAACAATAACAACAAGAGCCACAACAACCACAACAACAATAACAATAACAGAAATAATAATAATAACATCAACATCAGAAACAATAATAACAGCAACAATAATAATAGCACTAGCAACATCAACAACAACAATAAATACAATAACAATACTAACAACAATAACAACGGTAATAACAACAACAATAACAACAATAATAATAACAACAATAATAACAACAACAATAATAAAAGCAATAACAACAACAACAGTAACAACAATAGCAACAACAATAGCAACAACAACAACAACAACATTAACACCACCACCACCATCACCACCACCATCGATAAAAGTAACAATTAAAATTGCAATAATAACTTCAACAACAACATCTACAATAATAACAGCAATATCAATAACAACAGCAATAGCAACAGCAATAGCAGCAACAACAATAGCAACAACAACAACAACTATAATAGCAACAATAATAACAGCAACTGTAACCGCAACGACAATAACAACAACAAAAAAATAACAACAACAGCAAAAACAATAATAAAAGCAAAAATAGTAATAACAGCAACAACAACATCAACAACAACAACAATAACAATATCAACAACAATAATAATAACAATAACAACCAAAATAATAGAAACAGCAACAACAACAACAACAGCAACAACAGCAACAACAACAGCAACAACAACAATAATAACAACAATAACAGCAACAGCAACAACAATAATAACATCAATAACAATACCATCACCACCACTACCACCACCACCACCACCATCACCACCACAAAAAATAATAACAACAGCAACAACAACAACAACAATAGTAACAACAATAGCTACAAGAACAACAACAATAACAACAACAACAACAACATCAATAATAACAACAACAATAACTATAATAGCAACAAAACAACAACAGCAACAATAGCAACAACAAAAACAACAACAATAAAAACAACAATAACAACAACAACAACAATAGCAACAACAACAACAATAACAACAACAGCAACAACAGCCACAACAACAGAACAAAGAGCAACAACAATAGCAACAACAAGAACAACAACAATAATAACACAAAAATAACAACAAAAATAACAATAACAACAACAACAAAAATAACAACAATAACAGCAGCAGTAAAAATAGCAACAACAACATCATCAACAATAATAAAAATATCAACAGCAGCAGCAACAACAACAAGAACAACAACAACAACAATAATAGCAATAACAACGACAATAGCAACAGTAAGAGCAACAATAACAACAACAACAACAATATCAAGAACAACAACAACAACAATAATAGCAACAACAATAACAATGACAATAGCAACAGTAACAACAATAACAATAACAACAACAACAACAACAACAATAGCAACAACAAATACAATAGCAAAAGCAACAATAACAGCAACAACAATAGCAACAACAATAATAACAACAACAATAATAACAATAACAACAACAACTAGAGCAACAACAAAAAGCACCACCACAACAACAATAATACCAGCAATAATAACAATAACAACAATAACAACAACATCAGCAACAACAATAATAACAACAACAATAATAATAACAACAGCAACAACAACAACTACAATAACAACAAAAACAAAAATAACAACAACAACAACAACAATAATAACAATAGCAATAAAAACAACCGAAACTACTACAATACTAAAAACAGCAACAACAGCAACAACAATAATAACTGCTACAAAAATAGCAACAACAACAGCAACAGTAATAACAAAAATAGCAACAATAACAATAATAACAATAACACCACCACCACTTCCACCACCACCACCACTACCACCACCACTACCACCACCAGCAGCAACAGCAACAGCAACAACAACAACAACAACAGGAACAACAACAACAATAGCAACAACAACAACAACACCAATAACAACAACAACAACAATAAAAATAACATCAACAATAACAATAATAATAACAATAACAACAACAACAATAACAACAACAATAATAATAACAACAGTAACAACAACAACAACAACGACAATAACAGCAAGAGCAACAAAAACAACAATAGCAATAACAACAACAACAGCAACAGCAACAACAATAATAACAACAGTAGAAATCTTCACCCGAGTGTCGAATTTGGACGAATTTGATATCGATGGAAAGATTATTTAATGCTCTACATGGCAAAATGTAGAAATTAGAGAAATACAATATGGTATAAATATCAATCACTTTGAAAGTCATCCATATTCACTCAAAAAATAGATTTAGGCTTAAGAAATAATCAGGGTATTACAGACCTCAACAACATCAATAACAACAACAACAACAATAATAACAACAACAACAACTGCAATAATAACAACAACAACAACAACAACAATAATAACAACAACAATAACAACAATAATAGCAACAACAAAAGGAATAACAACAACAACAATAACAACAACAACAACAACAACAACAACAGCAATAACAACTACAATAATAACAACAACAACAGCAACAGGAACGGCAATAACAATAATAGCAACAACAACAACAATAACAATAATAACCACATCAATAACAACAACAACAACAACAATAAGAGCAATAATAACAACGACAACAACAAAAACAACAACAACAACAATAACACCACCTCTACCACCACCATCACCAACAACACCAATAGCAACAACAACAATAACTAGAATCATAAAAATAACAACAATAGCAACAACAACAGCAACAACAATAACAATAACAATAAGAATAGCAGCAACAATAATAACAACAACAACAACAACAACAACAATAATAACAACAACAATAATAATAGCGACAATAATAACAATACCTATATCAACAACAACAACAATAACAACAACTACAATAACAATAATAATAACAACAATAACAATAGCAACAACAACAACAATAACAACAACAATAATAAAAACATCAATAATAACAGTAATAGCAATAATAGCTACAACAGCAACAACAAAAACAACAACAACAACAACAGGAATAATAGCAATAACAACAACAATAACAACAACAACAACTACAACAGCAACAACAATCGCAACAACAACAATAACCATAACAATATGAACAGCATCCACAATAATAACAAAAATAATAGCAACAACAACAATAATAACAACAACAATAACTACAATAGTAAAAAAAATAACAACAAAAATAGCAAAAATAATAATAATAACAACATCAACAACAACAGCAGCAACAACAATAACAATAATAACAGCAACAACAACAACAACAGCAACAATAACAATAACAACAACAACAACAATAACAACTGGAACTACAACAACAATAATAATAACAAAATCAACAACACTAACATTATCAACAACAACAACAACAACAACAACAACAAAAACATCAGCAGCAACACCATCACCACCTCCTCCTCCACCACCACCACCACCACCAACAATAACAACAACAACAATAACAATAACAATAACAATAACAATAACAATAACAGAAGCAATAACAACAACAACGATAACATCCACAACAACAATAACAACAAGAGCCACAACAACCACAACAACAATAACAATAATAGCAACAATAATAATAACATCAACATCAACAACAATAATAACAACAACAATAATAATAGCACTAGCAACATCAACAACAATAACAACAACAATAACAATAATAACAACAACAACAACGGTAATAACAACAATAATAACAACAATAATAATAACAGCAATAATAACAACAACAATAATAAAAGCAATAACAGCAACAACAGTAACAACAACAGCAACAACAATAGCAGCAACAACAACAACCACATTTACACCACCACCACCATCACCACCACCATCGATAATAGTAACAATTAAAATAGCAATAATAACTTCAACAACAACATCTACAATAATAACAGCAATAGCAATAACAACAGCAATAGCAACAGCAATAGCAGAAACAACAATAGCAACAACAACAACAACTATAATAGCAACAACAATAACAGCAACTGTAACCGCAACGACAATAACAACAATAAAAAAATAACAGCAACATAAAAAACAATAATAAAAGCAAAAATAATAATAACAGCAACAACAACAATAATAACAATATCAACAATAATAACAATAACAATAACAACAACAACAACAACAGCAGTAGCAATAACAACAACAATAATAACAACAATAACAACAGCAGCACCTGTAGCAACAACAATAATAATAACAATAAACATAACAACAACAACAATAAAAATAGCAGCAACAACAACAATAATAACAACAACAATAACAGCAGCAACAACCACCACAACAACAATAACAACATCAACAATAACAGAAATGACAACAACAACCACAACATCAACAACAACAACAACAACAATAATAACAACAATAGAAACAACAACAACAATAATAATAACAACAACAACAACAACAATAATAGCAATAACAACAGTAACAACAACAACAACAGCAATAGCAACAGCAATAGCCATAACAACAACAATAACAAGAATAATAACAATAATAATAACAATAGCAACAACAATAATAACAACAACAACAACAATAGAAGTAATAGCAACAATAACTTCCACAATA